>JARHVA010002954.1:0-40000 GCA_037957365.1 Torreya grandis | reverse complement strand
TAGATGTAGGCGAGTAAGGGAATTTCCCCCATTACCAACCCCACATAGCTAGTAAGATGTAAGGGCTCAACACTGAAGGTTAACAAAGGGCAAGAGATGTATGATTTTGAATTTTGTATAAGCTTTCAAATTTCATAGAAGTGTTTTAGATACAAATTTTTTATATACATATCAAACTCTATTCCATTTAATGTGCATAAACAATAGGCTCCATTGTTAAAACCTTCTATTATTAGGTAGGCACCTAGAAAATTGGGTCTAAATTTCCAACCTTCTCCTTTATTTTTTGTCAATCCAACTATCAAGTCTAAGGATGAGGTCTCCAATATGGATTGGACACTCATGGATGTTTTTGTTGTATTGAATACACATGTAGTTGGTGTATGTGATGCGATTATTGGTGGTGGTGATATGATGTTTGTTTAAGATCTATAATATGGCTAAACACACTTTATATTCTTATTCATCAAGGAGGCCCCGAAAGGAGACATGAAGGCTATGTATTTTTACTATTAAGGGTTGAATAACTTAAAACCCAAATATTAATGAATAAGTAGTTTCTCATGTGGGTGTTTTAATCGTTATTATATAAGCCCATAGTACTAGATAGACTTTAGGGTCTTATTAGTAACCTTTATTTGACTGTTATCTTGTGGATACTATATAGAATCTAGGTGGTGTGATATATTGAATTTCTCACATAGTTTTCAAACCTCAAGGTCTTTAAGTGGGATATGTTATCAATAATAAGGACCTCTGGGATCTTGAATCAATAAAGGATATGGATGAGGATGAACTTTGTGATAACAAATTTGGTTATAGTTATTAGGGGCATTACTTCTACCCATTTAGTGAAGTATTTAGTTGTTGTGATGATGAAATGGTGTCTATATAAAGAAGCAAGAGAGATTTTACCTAATTAGTTTAGGCACCAAGTGAAAAATGTCAATGGAGTGACAATGGGTTATAATGACTTGGGGAGATATGTGTCTCATGTGAAAAATTCTATCACTTCTCACATTTGCATACATACTCAATGATGTTATATTCTATAATGGGCCAAAAATATCCTATCATATAGACCACTCAAGTGGTCATGTGGCCACCACACACCCTACTATGACAATGAAAGAGGTTTTTTTAACTCTTTTTGATTAACACACCAGAGTAAGATTTCATCAAAAGCCTTATGATAAAGTATTATGCTTATGATATACTTAGATGTGATAATATGAATATTTCTCCTCTATTATGAATTGACATCTTTGGGGTAAGTTTTATCAACAAGGTAATTGATTATATATGCATACCAAGGAGAGGAAATAATGGCAAGTTTTTTATATGACATATTACTTCATCAATAAAATCAATATCCACAAGGTTGTTAACCTCTAGCAGGGAATTAACCAACCAATCAATGATGATTTTACCCTTAATGGAATTTTGGTTGATATAAGTCTATTATAACTCACTCAAAAGCATGATGAAACACCTAACATTCTAAGAGATGGTTGGCTGGGTTAGGAAAGTCTGAAAGGCTTGGGATATTATAAAAAATCATGTTTTTTGATTAAGCATATAGTGTCATACTCACATCATTGTAAACACTATTACTAGTCATTCATTATCTACCTAAGTATATTTCATCTCATAAAAAAAATGTTTTGGCTAGTGAAATAAATTATGCACTCTTTATCAGTGTCATATTCTTGAACCAACATACCTATGAGAGACATCTTGGTCATCCTTATGTAGATTATAAGGGGATTATATGGCTTGGGTTCCATGAGTGTCAAAGGGGATAGAATAAAGTGTTTTACTACATCAAATTCTCCTTGACAATCATTCATCCAAGTTAGGCCACATGTATTTTTACCATATTATTGATGAGATGCACCATATAGTTGAGGTCAAGGAAAAATCATAGGATAACTCCTAATTTTATTAAAAATGTCCTGATGTTAAATTCATCTATGGGAGGGTTCATTTCTAAGATAACATGGATAATATGTAATTCTTAGGTGGTCTTCATGCTACCTTGTTTTTCTAAGAAAATTATCTCTATAAACCTCTACTATCTTATGAATCTGATCATGGAATATGTGAGTCACAGACCTTTGATATGTTTCCCCAATGTTCTTGAGGCCAAGGGCATTAAAACATAGCAAAGGGTTCCCTAAGGTGTGGTGAATGAAGTTTTAATTCAACTCTCATCAGATATGTGGATCTAGTTGTATCTTGAAAAGCCATCCATGAGTGATAGTATTTCATACCCTATGGTGGCATCAATAATAATGTCAATAGATGGGAGGGGGAAGTCATATTTATGGAATGCCTTATTGATATCTCAAGAATTGATTCATATTCAAATCCTACCATTTTTTTAGGATAGGGATGATGTTACACATCTATTTAGAGTAGTTAATGTGATTAATGAAATTCACCATTAAGAGCTTAATGACCTCATCATTTACCATTAACATGACCTTGGGCTTGATGGGTCTAAGATTTTGTTTACTGGGTTTTGCATTGAACATTATATCTAGGTTATGCATAATTACATCAGGGTTGATGCTTATAATTTTAGTTTAAGAGAAAGAAAGGGACTTGGAAATCTCTATGAGGAGTTAATTTTAGTCCTCCACTTCTTGTTCAGAAAGGTAAGATCATAGATTAAGGAGTCTAGGTCCTTCCTATATCCCAATATTAATGTCAATAATTTCCTTAATGAGGGATACATTTCCCTCTTCAAATATGTCAAGAGTTAGGGAAAGGTCATGGCCTTCATCCTCAGTATTAAAGACATCATGCTCATCATTATAAGAGAGGTAATACTCTATGCAATAGTATGATTCATCAAACTTAGTCATGAGGGTCGAGTTAGGATAACAAGTAAATGAGAAACCCATTTTACAATGAAAAGAAGGGAGGTCATCATAAACTTGTGGGAACCCAATGATAGCCTCATCATTATTCGATAGATCGAGGATAAGAGGGTCCTCATTTTAATTGACATGGGTGATTATTTAGTCATTAGGGGCATTACTTATGAGATGATCTATCTTGACTGAGACTATAAAATTTGATAATGGGATAATTGAATGGGAGATAAAACATGAAGATGAGGCAACCATAGAGTTGTAAAGCTGGTTACTTTCTTTAGGGACTAATTCTATATAGATAAAATAAAATTCCTTGACAACCTTATAATAATGGTCTTTTACAACTAGAGGTGTTTAGCCTTGGTTTAGTATACTTTAGAAACTTGGTTTGTGATTGGTTTTTAGTCCCCCTAGGTCTTTAAGTTTTGGATACTAGGTATTTTATGATGAGCATACCATGAAATAGGGCCTTATATCTAGATCCATTGTTTATTCATTCAAAATGTAGTTTGAATTTGGAAGGCATGACTCACCCCTTTGGGGAAATGAGAATGACCCCTATTCTAACACTTACATGGCACTTGGTTCCATCATAATGCATGGTATATTAATCATGCATAAGAGAGAGGGGGTCATCAGGTAGATTATCATTTTTTTTTAATATTTCAACCATATGGATGTTGGGTCTAATGATATGTTGATCCACTCTAGCATGAGATAAAATGTTTTCTTCATTTTTAGCCTCTAATTCCAAGACTCTTATCATCTTAGTTTTGCCTTGAACTCCTAGATGAGGGGCAACATTAGTGTTTGGAACACCAAAAGTGAGGCTTGGTTTCATGATTACCCATTGCCATGGATTGGTTGTGTTGAATGGGTTGTTTGGATAGGTTATTTTACTATTAAACCTAAGCAAGGTGCATTTGGTGGTTAGGTAAATGATTATGGTAAATTTGTAATTTATGGTTTTGGGGAGTGATAAGACCATTAAAAAGGGTTTGGGTGTTTTCATATACACCTCCTAGGAACATATCTAAGAATGTATGACTTTGATCCTTTGGGAGTATTTGTATAATATTTTTATACTCCTAGTATCCCCAAGTGTCATGGCTTATGATTCTATGGAAGAGGAAGTAGACATTGGGGTTATAATCCTTAAGTATCATATTTTACCCTTGATACTTGAATCCTTGTTGGTTATTATGCAGGTAATAGTTTTGGTTTTAGAACTAAGGATATCACTCATTTCACTAATACTAATTTTGGTTGTGGTTTTGATAGTATGCATTATAAGGTGGTGGTTTGTTGAAATCAATCATATGGGTGGTAGAAAGAGGACTCTGATTATTATCTCTTGTATTGTTGGGGTTAGTGTTGGTAGTTTTTGTAGGTGGGTATTGGCCATTATTTTTAGGGTTTTATTTTTTAGATTGGTCAGTGAAACCATTGGTAGTAGCATTCCTATTATGATTCAAGATCTTGGGACCTTGGTTTTTCATGTCATTTGGGATTTGATTTATAGTTTGAGATCCCCCATTATTTTGAGTAATGATGTGCCTATTAGTTCCATAGATTCATTATCCACTATCAATGGATACTTGATCAATGCATAATGTACTTTTTAGGGCCTCATCATATGAATGGTATGGGAACTTCTAGAAATCTTACCTCATTTAGTTATTAGTGGAATGGAGGAAGATATCAAATAACTCTCATTGGTCCATGTTAGGTGCATTGATAGAGGAATATAAGACCTACCACCATCATATGATAAAATGGGTAGCTGATTCATTATATTCTTATTTAATATGAAATAACTCTCATATGATAGTCTGTAGGAGTTTTTAATGTGAAAATATTTGAACTCAAACTTTAGATATTATAAAGAGTGTATGGAATCTTAGAGGAGGTGATAGTACTAGTCAAGGGCTATCCTTTTGAGTGTCTTGGGGAAGATAACTACTACAACCCAATCCAAGGCAAGAGCTCCATAGTAGTGGTGGTATAGGATTTTGTGTGTATTGAGATCCCATTCCCCTTTTAATTTTGGAATATATGGTAGGATATGTGGGAAAATAACTCCTTGTATGTTAGCATTAAGGGGTTATTTAAGGTATTTGATATAGGTTCTCATGTTGTTAAAATCTGTTACCATTATGATGACACTAGTTTGAGGAGGTGGGGTAGTGTATAGGTTAGCCTGATAGTTATCAGTAGGTGTGGATGAGAATTTATAGGGTGACATAGAGTAGGCTATGGAATAATTATCTAATTGAGTAGAATTTGAATACATGTGGAAGTATGAGGAAATACTATGAGATGCATGAGGTGTTGTTCCTTATTATGGCAAAGTGTACAGGGTTTATTTTGATGGTATATGGGTTTTATATGTGTAGCATAGTGAGATGTGGGTTAGGACATATACCATATATGGATGGTGAATATATATGGGAGGTGTGTATCTTGGAGGCATAGGGAATGATATATTATTTTTTATTGCATTATTTTTTAGCGATGAAACATACATGTATAGACCTCATACTAAATTTTAAGTGGATGGTTGGTAAGATGAATAAGCTTTTGAGACATCAGGTTTGGGCACCCCATGGATGAAATTTTTTCTAAGAGGTTGATGATAGATGTTGTTATGCTATGGTATTTACTTCTGTAATGGTGGGACTATGTAAGTTTATTATTATTATGTGGGGTGAGTTGTTTTTATAATGGAGAAAGATAAGGGATGGGTTGGCATAAGGAGGTTTTGTATTATCCCTTGGATCAAATCTTGTTCATTATTTTATAAGTCATAGATATGACTCACGAAGGTGTTAATGAGTTTATTCAACCCCATGTTGGTATTGTGTCTCTAGGCCTCTAGTATAGGGAAGGTAGATGCCTGAGATGAGGCCATATGAGAGGGTTGGTTTGGGGTAGGATCCATGGGAGTAGTATTATTAGTAGTTGTTGATGGGTTTAAGGTGTCCTAATTATTATTGAGAGGATGCATAACATATTTCATGTGATTGAACTCATCCTCTAAATAGTGGATCCTTCCTAAATAGTGATCATATTTATAGTGATGATTTCCATGTCTAGGATTTATAAGATGATAAATAGCCTAGTGGCCATGAAAGGAGTGATTGGGCCTCCAATTTTAAGATTCATGGTGTTGGATTTATAATTTTTCCTTATGGTTTCTAATACATTACATATCTCTTGAATGATAACCCCACTCCTTCCCTCAATGTTAGGAAGGGCATAGTCATAAGATTGGTGTTCTACATTAATATCTAAGGTTGGGATTTTTTAACTCATTAATGATGGTTCTATATAGATAAAATAGCCTCTCTTATATACCTCTAAGCTAAGATAAGTGTCAATGCCTTGTCTAGACATATTTTGGGGGTATGTGGATACCTATAGAATAAATGGAAAGAGAGAGGATGGAAAAAGGAAAAGACAAGGAGAATAAAAAGGGATATGTAAAGGATGAAGTAATTCATGTTTGGATCACTAATTTTTATGCATAAAGTTTAACATGTGCTAACTTGTGCGCTTGACTCCTTAAGGTCTAGCCGAAGTAGCCAATGTAATGGATAGACTACGGGTTTGGTTGGTTGTTAGGGGAATGGGATTTGGGATAGGTTGCAGTAATAGATTCTTATAATGGTAACAAAAGACCTTATTAGTATCCTAATGCTCATTGAGATCATAAAGATGTGTGTAGATAAAGATCCAAGATCCTTAATTATCTGATATCGTAAGAAGGTAGAGTTATTGGTTAATGCTAAGCTCAAGAAAATAAGGTAGATTGTGATGAATGACTCATGGGAAAATATATACTCTATTAGGTGGACTTTTCTTAGACAATGCCATCCACTAGATGTGAATTATATAAGATGAGGATAGACCCAAGGATAATAATAATAGGATGGATGGGTGAAATATTTAATAATGTTATATTAGCATCCCCTATTTTATGGGAGGATGATGATGAGTTAATCAGGGATGCATTCTTATTCTTCTAACACAAATAATAACTCTAAAATAAGGTGGGGAATTGGAGTGGATAGAAAGACCTCATGTATTAATTTAGAACTAATGTTATAATGTGAAATTATGGTGTGACTAAGTGCTCTAAATATAGGGAATAGACTGTGTTGGACAAGACCTGGTGTCTTGGAAAGGGTCATCTAAAATAAACTAGGCAGAAGTCATGGAAAAGTGTATGAGATTGTTTAGTTAATGGATTATGAGGTATGCTTGATAGAATGTTGAATAAATGCTTTGGTATGAAATTATTTCAAGAATGTAAAGGCTTATGTAGTATATGTAATTCTTTCATGAATGACAAGGATTTTGACATTGCTTTTATTTAGTTTTGACTATTTTTGGGTCTTTATAGATTTTTAACAAATCAATATTTGCTTGCTGAAAATGAAGTGTTAAAAGTAAGGAATATAAAAAAAGGAAATGAATTGAAAGAAAAAAAAAAAAAATTTATCCTTTTAAATGTTTTGAAAGCATGTAATGGAAGAGGTAAGAAACCTATACTATCATTCAAGGTGCTAAGTTTTCCTAGATCTATCCGTATGTGAACTAAATATATTTATTTATTTATTTTTTATTGGTTTATGTGACATGAAATGAATGCATGAATTTAATATATTGTGAATAAGTAATATGATAATATATCTGATCTAAAACATCAACAATAGAACACTTTGTATGAACCTTCCTTGTAAGAAAACTAGGTTAGTTTCTCAGCCTTTTTAACTTACTACAAACAATCTTTTTCTAATGAAATGGTAGGATGAAAACAAAAAGATATAAGTTATGATTTTTTTTTGTTTTTAAAAAGATAAATAAAAATTATTTTAACTCTTTTAAATAAATAAAACTATGAATCCATAACCTTCATATATTCACATACAGTTGCCTATGTTTTTGTGTTTATCTAAGTAATCATTTTAAGTACAAGAAGTTTGTTTAGATATTGAATGAGAAAATTTATCTTGGATATAAATTAATTTAAGATTAAGTAATATATCTCTTTATAATTATTGACAAAAGGTGTTGTTAAATTTAAAGGAAAATAATCTATTGAATGCAATCATAAATCAAAACTGATTGTGTTTTTGGTAGCAAAGACAAACGAAAGAGGTATATCTATATCACTATCAAATTTGATTATTTTCTCTTTTAAATGGGAAACTAATTTAATAAAAATAAACATATATATTAAATATGATATAAAAAATAATAAATACTAGATATCAAAAGAACTCCAACCCTATTCTAAGATAAATAAGTTGAAGTGCAAGTAGTGTGTTGATAGGAGAATACTCAACATGCTAGATCTATAGGATCTTATGTAAATTTAGGAAAATATATAGCTAAAGGATGCATAAAATATATAATGAGATAAAATATGGGAGAAGTCACAATCCATAAGAAGAAGATCAGTTAATCTAAGGTTGGTTGATGCCTTGGCTTTCAAGGTCTATGTTTCTCTCACCAATGCCACTTTTTCATGTGAAACTATGTAGTCAACTCAAAAATACTAGGGATTGTAAAATATGGAAATTATATCAGTGTTATGGATATAAAATATTCTTAATAATAATCTCTATTGGAAAATTTTGGATCTAAAATTAGGCCAAAACTAGTTTTCTTGTAGGAAGAGAATGGAGTTTGCATGGGAGAGTTCAACTAAGTGTGATAATGAGTTCAACTTGAGATGAACTAAATAAGGATAAAATTAGAATATTGAGTGAGATGGGCATGATTTTAAGTTAACACAAGTGTTAATAACAATAAAATGAAGCTAATTATGAAAAGCATGTAAAAATGGGATTTACATGAGCTAATTTTGGAAGGCATTTGCACTGTGATAGAACCATTGCCCCATGCAGGGGGTGGTTCCATAACCTTCTCTTGTTTCAAAAAATATGTCATATGATAAAATGAAACTACCCATAATTTAATGCATAATCACCCTTATATGGTGAAATCTCCTCTTATTTTACATAATCATTGTGGTAGTTATGGAAACTGAGGGGTAATTTCACAACTAGCTGGGGTGGTTCTATCATATTGGGTAGTGGTTTTCATACTCACGGCCATTTTTTTAAAACAAGGAATAAATGAATAATATGGTCATGATCAATGGGGTTGAAAGGGGTCAAAAAAGGAATGTAGAACATAGAGGGGGGTTATAGTTAGAGATTTCCCTGTGGAGTATAAATAAGAGGTCATTACATCATCATCAAATTTATATTAGAAATATCACACTATGTAATTTTTAGGTTCATAAAACTTACTATATTTGTAACCAACTGATGGTTTGAGTGGTCTAGGGCCACTTATGGTTGGGATCATAAGTACTTGTGAAGTAGGTTTATTTGTTAAACCTATAACTAGAAGGTTGAATTATTTAGACTTATTCAGGATGTGCATTCTTTATGCGTAATTGAAAGTAAAGTTGTTGAAGATTGTTTTGTAAAAAAAAATCAAATATTTTTATACGATCTTCATTGATTATAATTTATTATTTGATTTTTACATTTAGTTACATTATTATGTTTATACTTCATAAATAGGTTCATTTAGTATTTAAGTTAATTCATAACTTAATGATTTCTTGTTATCCTTTATAAATATTGTTTAACTAAGTATGTTGTTGTAAAAATACCTTTAAGGAGTTTTTTTTCTCATTTAGGTGTTAACATAATATCTCAGTGTGATGTATTTAATGGAAGATATTTTTCATAACCATTGACTATGTGGTTGATATTATTGAACTATAAAATGTTAAATGAGGATTTTATTTCATAATAATGAATGGAACCATGTAAATTTATTTAGTGTTTACCTTGGTAGCAAAATAATTAACACCACTTATTATTTTTAGTTGAAGTGGTTTTTAGTCATTCATTTAGTGATTTAAAATCCTGATGGAATTATGAATGAAAAGGGCACAGTTTCTTAAAAATATATGGTATTATTTTAAGTTGAAATACATGAGTCACATTAGTCATTAAAACTCTTGATGAAATTGTGAATAAAAAGGGCACATTCTCTTAGAATTATATGGAATTGTTTTGAGTTTAAATACATTAGTTAATGTGACTATATATCTTTAAGATAAGTATTTAAGCTTATATGATTCTTATATCTAATTTGAAATTTGTTATGCTATAATTAGTCTTTTGGAATTGGTAATGAGAATATGGAGTTTTGAGTATTAAATACTAATAAAAATACTTAGATGATACTCTAAATTGTTAAGATTAAAACATTGTTTTTAAAAAGAGTTACTTATTTTAGGTATATTTGGATCTTATTAATAACTAAAAAAGTTTGGTACTCGTCGATGGACTTATTATAAAGTCATGTTTACTATTTATTATATAAATTTATACCTTAATTTTATATGTTGAAATGATAAAAAAAATTGGATTAATTTTCATTGATAGATTCTTTTGAATGCTTTAATCTTGAGTCTTGACTTGTAATATAATCTCAATGACTTAAAGTAATAACCTGCATGCAAGTTAAAGATTTTATAGGCATTACCAAAAGTGAATAATTGTTATTGATTTGTGTCAATCATATATTTAATGAAACTAATTAGATTAATATGTAAACTTCATGATCATAATCAACCATGTGAAAATGACTAATATTGTCATGAATAAATGAATTAGGTATAAGTACATAGATAAGTTATAAAAAGGTGTAAATGGGTAACTAAACTAAATGCAATGAAGGCTAAGTGAATTTTTTAAATGCTCACATGCATAATTTATGCATGGTTATTGAAACATTGAGATAAAATGAATTAAAAATAGGGTTCATTAGTGTTATGATTATATTGACGAAGTGACACATATGAATTAAAAGTTGGGGCTCAATCTCTATTGAAATTTTTATGGTATGGTTAATTGACAACATACTTGGACTTAATTGGAATATGTTAGTGATATGATGGATAATTATGTGGTTAAATCCATCATTATGAACTAACTAATAATTTCATAAACTCTAAGAATTAACAAGGTGATGTAATCTAAATATGAATTTAATGCCATCTTACTAGTAGGAGGGCATAAGTGTAGTGACTCTTACAATGATCATGGTACAATGGTCATATGGATAATACTTTTTTATGGTCCTTACTGGAACCAAAACTAAATATTTTTTTAATAAAATACCTTATATTGTATTACTTTTTGGAATAGTCTTTGAAATGAACTATTACTATTATATGAGTTTTTTTAGATCTTGACTAAACAAGCTTAATATGATGATTATTCTATTGAATCTATTTCTCCTTTCACATTTGTTACCTGAACTCTTTCTAGATTACGTAATGAAGTGCAAATTATTTTATGGTCTATATATATGATTGGATGTGTTTTTAAGTCAGTAAAAACTCTATTAGGAAGGCCATATAGTAAGTACATAAATAGGTGTGGAAGAGTGTGTTGTTAATGAAGTCAATGATGATTATTGACTTGGTATAGTTCCTATGTTGGATATAACATAATTATGGATCTCATTACATTTTATGTACTAACTTTTTTTGAAAACCTTGAACCATAGTTTCTTGATTTTAGTGTAAAAATAATTTGTTTTTGTGGTCATTATAAAATAGTGTGGTGAATGGCATAGGAACATAGTGATAAATGGTGTGGGCATGGGGAAATATGTGTAGATTAATGTCAATAATGATGTTTGAACAAAGAATAGTTTGGGAATAGGGTGGGAAATAGTGTGGTGAATGGCATAGGAACACAATGTGGGAACAAGGTTGCTAATAGAGTGGGAAATGGTGTTGTGAATGATGTAGGAGTAGGTGGTGAATGGTGTGATAATTGTGTTTTCATCTTAATGTTTCTATAAAATAGTGTGATGAATTATTTGGTGAATGATGTTGAAATGAGATGGAATTGGAATTTATGTGAGGAATAGTGTTTGAAATGGTGTGGTGAAAATTATGGGAACAAGGTGGTGAATGGTGTCAAAATGGTGTTTAAATAAGAAAAAATGTGGGAATGGGGTAGGAAATAATGTAGAAATAGGGTGAATAAAAATGTGGGAACATGGTTTTTGAGATTTAGATATGTTGTCGTGAATGATGGAGAAACATGGTGAATGATGTGGAAATAATATTGAAAATAATATGGTAATGGTGTTTTCATCTACATGCTTTTATAAAATGGTGTGGAGAATGGTATAATGAATGATGTTGAAATGGGATGGAAAGGGGAACTATGTTGGAAATTATGTTTAAAGTGGTGTGGTGAGTAGAGTGAGAGATAGGATGGAATGGGGAACCATGTTTTATTGACCTAAATATGGTCAAGAATACTTGATCATGTATTTTTTTATCCCTTTTTAGGTTTAATTAACTTGTGCACATAATTAGTACCTATTTTTCCACTTCACCATATCCTAAGAACTAATGAAGATCTATTTATATTTTAAACCATCATCCATCACATAAATAGATGTTCTAATTGTTAAAAATACTCTTATGCATCTATATTTATTAATCTAGATCTAAAGCTCATCACTTTTCACTAAGGGACAACAACGTCTAGTAAGAACAATAGTGGGAGGGATTCTATCCCAATGGGATGTTGTTGTATTTTTCATGCCAATGGTCATTGTTGGTCAAATTTCACTTCCAAGCTTGCATCTTCAAATTTGTCCAAGTACAATATTCAAAAAATTTCTTCAGAAGGAGTATTTCTCATTGAGTCATAGTGAAAAAATACCAAGTGTTATTTCTTTTAGAAAGTTTGGTTTTAATCTTTTATTAAAGCCTATGTATAGTAATCTTTTAGATATTTTATTTTTTAACTAAGTGTTATCTTTCATAAAGTATCAAATTATTTCAAATAATTTGCCTGAGAAAAACTTCTCGAAGGACACTTGTAACTTCTCCGAAGGGAAATTTTCAAGCAAGATGCCCTAGACAAAAATATGAAGGGTATTTTCCTTTCAAATGGTCTAGTTCAAATTTTTTGAAGAGATCATTTCAATTTTTACAAAATTCATTTTCAAATTTTTGAAAGGTACTTACATTTTCCAAAGGGGTAGTTACATTTTTTAAGGATCATCTTCAATTTTTCGAAGGGTAGTTTACAAATTTTTTGAAGGATAAGTCTTTGAGTTGTTACCCCATGCATTTTTATAAAAGATATCTTTTCAAATCTAAAGGGTACTTTGAAACTTTTTTGAAGGGTACTTTTTCCTTCTAAACAGTCTAATTCAACTTTTTTGAAGGGTTCTTTTGTAGGAAAAAGGACCAAATATAAATTACGAAGGGTACTTTGCAAATTTTTTGAAGGGTACCTTGTAGCTGAAATGGTCCTCCACAAAGTTTTCGAAGGGTATTTTTGGGCAAGTGTCCCTTCTAGATAGTCCATTTCACAAATCTCGAAGGGCTAAACAAAATTTCAAAGGAATTATTTTGAAAAGATAGCCTAAATTAATTCTTTCAAAAACAAGTGCCAAGATAAAAAGTCTGAAGAAAAAAAATTGCTGAATTATTGTGAAGAAAGTGCCCAAAACAATTTCCATAAAGGGTACTTTTCTCGGGGAAGTGTCCTCCACAATTTTTCTAAAGGGCACCCATCCATAGTGAAGAGGAACAAAAAAAAAGGTTGAAGGAAATGTTCAAGAAATTTATCCAAGAATAGCTATTGTTATTCAAACAAAGATGACTACTGGCAAAAAGTCAATTTTAAACTATGGAGAATAGCCATTGCTATTCAAAATATGTGGTGGGAACATGAGAGCAAACATGGAGGTAAAAAATGGTTGAATCTTGAATATATGGTGTAGACAAAGCAAGTAAAATAGATGGGTTAATGGTTTGAGTCATTGCTTCCATGAAATTGACAACTACAATTGTTTAGAGGATAGTTAGCAGTTAGAAAGAACATTTTCTAACTATCATCATGAGTTACATCCCCCTTAGTAATGCTCTATGTTTGTTTCTTTGTTTTTAGTTTTGAATGCTCATGAATGATCTTTGATAGAAGTAATTTCTTGTGCCACTCTTGAAGGTTTTATGCCACTTGCCACCATTCTCATGACTTGTTTTGGACATGTAAACCTTTTGGTATGACATAACTCACCCCATATATCTCTCTCATGCATATGTAACTGATCTTCATATTGATGACACATGTACGTATGCCTCTTCAAATTTTCTTCTCTACCTCTTCTTCAAAGTTCTATAAATGGAGACATTTTGGCAATTGTAGAGAGACCACATTTTTGGTATGGTGAAGCCTGACTAAAATGACATTACACTTTGCTTTTGAACATTGAATACAATACCAATTATGAGTTTGTGAACTTCTATCTGAGTATGTGAGTGATGTATAGTGGAGCCAAGTGATAGAATCATCCTTATCCCCTTTATCCTTCATGTTTGAACAAAGGTTTTGATGTTAATAGGTTATGTGCAGTGTGTTAAATGCACTAAAATCTCTTTCAAGTATGTAATTATATCTATGGTGTACAATCTGCCCCTTAGGTCAAGTATCTTGTTGATTGTCTCAAGCATGTTACCTTCACATTGAAACACTATTTTAATATCTTTTAGTGCATTTAATTAGTATTAGAAAGCATTATTACTTAGTAAAAGTGTGATAGTCAGTGAGATATATTCTTGGTGGATCACCTCTCTAGCATAGTTTCTATTTTATGTAAACTCTTGACTCTTTTCATGAAAAAACATTATATTAGGTGATATACACTTAGAGAATAATTCAAGGAGCTACCTCTTTTAAATACTAGAGACTCATCTCTCTTACAAATTCCCACAAACTTGAAGGATGATTCAATGTTGCATCAAATTGAAAGAGCTTCGTAGAATGTCCTAGGGTGCACAATTTGATGACAATAGTCATATTTTAAAATTAACCCCTCCCTTAGGTCATATTAATTATTTTTAGGATTCAAAGCATATGGTTATAATTTTTTAATTCATATAAATGAACACTCAGATGACTTATTACTTTATATTAGAAATTCGATATAGAGGATTATTTATAAAAGTGCACACTGACCAAAAGCTCTTAAGTATTCCGAATTAACATTATAAGCATTGAAAATAGTCCTCAAGTAAGTCATAAGAAATTTTTATTCAAACTTGATCAAAACATAATAAATTATTCGATCTAGTTTGATATTCATTCATATATTCAAAGGAGAACAATTGCACAAAGCACTCTAGGTGGAAGAACTGCATCAAGGTTGATTTTCCTCCTTGGAGTATTAGATATGTAGTTATCATTCAATCATCATGGGGGTGGTTTGGGTTATCTAAAATCAAATACATTCCTCATTTTATATTTACAAGTATTTCAAACATTTCATGCCCTACTAGGGTTTCAAACTTAGAGAGGCTATTCATAAGTATTATACTCACTTCGAAAGGCCAAATCAGTGCATACAAACCTGAATCCAACATTCACAATTGATCATGTTATAATTTTTTTTTGAAAAAGGACAAAATAAACCAATAAGGGAAATAGTAGGGGAATTTATATCCTTAGTTTTTTATTAACACAATCTCATATCTAGCTTCTAAGTATTTTCTAGGTTTGTTCCTTTTGATCAGTGCACAACTCTTGTACCATAGAATACACTTCTCACTTATTTTCCTAAATATATCTCTCACTTATTCAAAGATATTATGAAATCATCTACCTGAAGCTTACTCATACTCCTATGAATAATTACCCCATTTTATTTATACATGTGCAATTGGATCACACTAGATCGTAGTCTACACACTCCATTACACATTCCTCAACTAGAAGTCCTATGTGCCTCACTAGAAATTATTTAAAAACTAACATGATCACACCTATATTTTATCCAAAACATCCACATGTTAGATTGATCTAACTAAATGGCTTGTTAGTTGTAACTTTCTATCCAAGATTTTTTCAGTTGGAATCTTAGTTGACACCAACTTGTAACTTCAACTATCACCTAACAAGGAAGAAGAAATGACTTATAACCATATTATTTGTAATAAATTGTATTTGTATATACTCATGTATTCTTATTGTATAAATATGTAACATATTCATCAAGCTAATGGTTGATTCCATACATATTTTTAACATAGATAACATGTTCTATGTATCTACTATGTAACACACACACACACACACACACACACACACACACACACACACACACACACACACACACACACACACACACACACACACACACACACACACACACACACACACACACACACGCACACACACACACACACACACACACAAACACAAACACATTGTACCATTTTACCTATTCTTTCCTATTGAATAAAAGTTGCATTTATTAAAATTTAAGACTTTAGATCAATTTAATGTGTATTGATTTTTATATTTGGATATGTCTCTATGATTTCATTCTACATAATCAAGCTTATTTTTTAGCCACAAACCTATTCATGGATACTATGGTGTGTATCATTGGTATCATAGTAAGCTCTACCTTTATATGCTTATAAACATACGATCACAACTAGAGAGAAGAAATATTAGTCAATTTTATCTTAGAATATCTAGAAGAATGACATAGAAAAAGTAAGATGGCTAACACCCAAAAATAACTTGAGGTAGCCTCATAAGCTCAAAGGCTTATTATCAATGGACTAGAGGCACAATGTACTAATTTATTTTACTAATTTTGTGAGTTAATTATACAACTCAACTTGACACCTTCCACAACACCCCCAAATGATACTGAATGATGATTTTAATAACAAACCCCCTTTAAGGTGTAGGTAAATCTTGAAATCCATTTATTCAAAGGTAAATTTGATGTTAAATCATTGGAGGCTTGGATTTGACAATTAGAGGTGTCATTCTCAACCAATCACTTCATTAATGTAGAGAAGATCACCTTTTAAGTTGTGAATATGTTCATCTAGTTCTTCATTAGTGAGAGATATTTAGTATGCAATGTGTAAAAGAATGATTTCTAATTGAATATTGTAATATTTTTGTCAACATGATGAACGAAAAATAAAACCATCTAGATTAATTTGAATATGAATAACTCAAGTTTAAATAACTATACTAGCGTAAGGATCAATTAGTGAAAGATTAAACCAACACATTACAGGACTATTTTACATGCCTATGAGATAACTTAAGTGAAGATCATTAAAGTACATCATCTGAATCTCATTTTATATATGTGTTAAGATGTAATTGTTGATTTTTGACACTCTGGGGTAATCTTATCACAACATAGCTATGATTCAAGCTAAGGAGAACATGATACAATGTTTCATCTCTTGATCCAACACCACATGTAAGGGTCAAACCTCACATAATTAATCATTAAAACCTTCTACATAGAAGAAAATCACTTATTATAAAGGAGAGAAACCAAATAATACTACATAAAACTTGAAGGTTCATATAACTTCTATCTCAAACAAAGGAAAGAAATTTGGTGAGAAGTGGTACCATCACCATTACACATCCACCCAAGAAGAATATAAATGCTATGTATAATAATACTTACTCATAAAATATACATTAGGACCCTCACAAATGGATAATACTAATCTATATTCCCTTTATATAAGTAATATCACCACTGTGATTGACATCTCTTAGGAGTGTGATCATTTCTTCCACACTATGTTTTGGGTGAATGGTCATCCTCTTCATTTCATCATTGATAGTGGCAATAAAAGGAACATAATTATGAAATATATAATAAAAAAACTTGGTGTTTCCATTGTTATACATCCCAAGCCATATTAATTAGAGTGGATTTATTAGGGGAAGGATATATAGGTTTGGTGACAAATCACCTTTTAGTACAAAATCAAGCATATGGAGGACAATGTCACTTGGGTTATTGCACCTTTAGAGGTCTACAACATCTTGTTGGGAATACCATATTTATATGAACATAAGGATATATATCAAGATAAGCCACAAAATTTGACCATTCATGTATAATATTTATTATACAACCTCTTTGAGTCATAACCCATAACAAAATTCAACTTGGTCGCTACCAAGCAATGCTAAAAACTTATCTTGCATGTGTAGAAATTCATGTTGCTCATGGACAATATTGACATGCCTACATAGAATATAAAGTAAGATTTGGTAACATACATAATGAAATCAACATTTCACCAACAACAACTTGACAAGTTACTAAAGCAACATGCTAAAATATTCATAGAGCTTGAAGGCATCCCAATGCACTACATAGTAAAATATCACATTGATATGGTTCCTTGATCACATATTTAAAACAATCCACTATATAACAGACTAATTTGTGAGAATGATGAATTCCAACATCAAATACAATAAATTATTGATCAGGTAAATATCAATCTTAGATATTTTCCTTGGGGAATTTTTATTGTCCTTGCACACAAAAAGGATGGGTCTAGGCATCTCTCTATCACACACTCAACAAAATAATAGTGAAGAATTGGTACCCACTACCACATATTGATGACATCTTGGATCATCTCTGAGGTGAATAATAATTCACCAAGATCAACTTAAATTTAATGTACCATCAATTACTAATCCATCATAAATACATATATAAGATAACCTTTAATACATGGGAAGGATTATATGAATGGTTAGTCTTGACTTATGGCCTAACCAATGTGCTAGTCACATTCATGTGCTTGATGGATGATATACTCAAGCCCTTTATCAACTTATTCATCATCATATACTTATATTACATTATAACATTAAAAAATACATGGGAGGAATACATGGAACATGTCACACACATATTAAAAATATTGCATCAACATAAGTTGTAGACTAATTTATTAAAATGTATATTTGGTGTTATGTAAATCTATAATTTTAGTTATGTCATTGAGCATGTAAGGATTCATGTAGACCTAAAGTAAATCAAAGTTATCCAAAATTTTCATAATATACACAATATCATAGAATTAAGGAGTTTTTTGGGCTTGCTAACTTCTACCACAAGTTTTTCCTTGGTTTATCACACCTCTCTTGGCCTCTTAGCCATATAACATATGCAAAATCCAAGTTTATTTAGACTCATGAAAAACATCAATATTTTTATGTGATTAATAAAAACATCTATGCAATGACTATTATCATAATGATATATATTACACACTCCTTTGGGCTTCACATTGATACATTTGACTAGGCACTCAATGTAGTGCTCATGAATTATGGACATTCAATCACCTATCACTCAAAAACATTTGGTGACATGGCACAAAGGTGATATATATATATATACATATTTTTTTAAAACTTTATTAATTAATTATGATTTTTATCTTTTAATAACTTTTCGATTCTCAATATCTCTAAGTGTAAACCTTAAAGGGTGCACCAATAATGAGGTGGGTAGACCATTGGTGCTTTGTAATATTGTTGTCCACTATACGACCACTTGAAACCAACACAAACCTCTCCTATACACTTCCCTAAGTAGTGACACATCTATTACACACTCATCCAAGTAACTCACACCTTAAACAACCCCTAACTAGGACAAAACCTATTTTTGACATTTACTAAACAAATTTATCCTAGGCTGACCCTCTATTGGAAATATATTAGCACATTATAGGTGTAGGTCAACCTTAGCTGACCTAGTTAAAAACCTAACTTGGTTTTATTAATTAATGATACATGGTCGATTAGGCTAAATTTGTAGACTAAGCTTTTATAATGGATTAGGGTTATATCTAACTATATATACATAATTTTTTTCCATTTCTTAGAGAGAGACAATAATAAGAACATCATTATTTGTGCATATGTTTATCCACCATTCTACTTGAGGAGCATTATTTAGGGTTTCAGTATTACATTTAGAGATACAAATATTATCTTTTGGATAAGTATTGTGGATGCATAGGAAAAGCCATGTAGCTTAGAGCTAACCATCCTTGTTATCCTTACATACATAATAACCTATCACAAATCACCTTTGCCACGAGGGAGATTAAGGCTTGATGTGTTCACCTTCAAAGTATATATACATCTTTATCCTCCTTGTTAAAGTATATATATTTTCATTTTTTAGATTATATGATATTATTTCCCATGCATTAGGATTCAATCTACATTAAATTAAGTAGAGATCTTCTATGCATGTCTACTTTTATGTTATTACCCCCATTTGTGCCATATGTTTTGGTGAGCACTAGGTTAGATTTTACTTTAATTTGTATTTATTTTGTGAATAAGAGAACATAATACATAACTAGGGTTATAGCATGGTGTTGTTTATCTAGAGGATTTGAAACCCTCATTAGTGATATTGTTATAGTAAGGGAACCATTGGTTAGGTATAGTGAATACATCTTGGTCATGACATTGATTATCTAAATGTAACAACAAGAGGAAGGGTAAGTGTGATTTATGTTTTTAGAGCTAGGATTGATTTGTATATCAAATTCACTTTCCCTTGTATACACTATGGTGAAGCTAACATGAATCTAACCCTTATATGTTTTATTTCATTTATTTATTTATTATCATCTATTATATATTTTTATTTTTATAGTACTATATTGAAAATGTTGATATAGTCTAACATTCTATGCATAGGTTTAACACACACTCACTTTAATCAACTCTATATTTCTCTATGTAGGTATTCTACAATGACAAGTAACTATATCAATCAAATAGACTCGGTTATATTTTTCAACTATAGTCTTTCAAACTTCATTGATCTATTCAACTCTATTCATAAATCATTTTTAGCATACAGGTTTTGTAGACTTCATCGACCAAGTCAACTCTTTTAGTAGATATAAAAATCAACATTTTAGAAACACAACATAAAAATAGAAAATTTAACATCTTAAAAAATTATTAGGTTCATTAATTCATTCTTAGTCAATTATATTTTTCATTTATAGTCCTACTTTTTATAGTTTATTGTTGATAAAATTGTAACCTTATAGCGAATGAGGTCGACTAGATCAACATAATTTTGTACCTTAATTTCTCTCTAGAAGACTTAGTCAACCTATTCAATGGTGTTTTCTAGATCTTACTTCTATAGACAACATTGACCCTATAGACTCTATTCTATAATGTTTACATATAGTACCACCTAAACTAACTCTGTACTCTTCATAAACAAAATAATTAACCTATATTGCTAGTAATTACTTCACTTTTCATTTTTGTTGCTTGCTTAATTAGAGTAATAGACATAGACTAAATAGGTAGTTTTTAATTTACCAATTTAATCATACTATTTTATCTTTTTCACACACTTCCAAATCACATAATACCAAAAATCATTAAAAAAATTCTTCCCAAGGTCTACCTACTTGGATTTTATCACCAAGGGGGAAGCCAACTTGGTTTTCTATCCAAGTATAAAGATGTGGTTGATGGTATATATTTTTAAAACACTGGCACCCTTATCACTATGGGATTATGAAGTGATAGTGTAGGCCTCAATACTAAGCCATTATTATCACCGATACAGATCCTTTAAGCCTTAAATACCTAAAACTATCGATAGATTTATTTTCTAGTTCCTTCTTACAACCAACTCTCTATCACATTATTTTCACAATTTATTTAAAAACATTGAGGAATGACCACTTAGATTAGAATTTATATTCCATATTTTCTTCTTTATTTTTAACAATTATATTTTGTATTATAAAACTTTTACTATTTAGCATTGGTTCTAGGTTTTTGATGTGTGTTACAATTAGATCAAACACATTGGTCTAATTGATTGTGTGTTAAATTGAATTTTCTTAGTTCTTATATTGAAAAAAAATTCATTTTCTTTAGAACATATTTGCCCCTATTGAATCAATTTATTATAGTCTATTTTTTATATTTTATCTTCATTAAATATTCAACCTATCCAACTATGTGTCTTTTTATCATGTTTAGTTTCTACATCTATAGTACATAGTTGACCTATATGATTGTGTCCTTTATAGACCATTCTATTTAATATCTTACATGACATTATCGATTGGTTTGACTATGTACCTTATTAGTTGATCCTTATTTCCATCAAGTTTTTAATCTTCTTCCTTCATCATGAATTTCTTATTTGATGATAATACATATTTAAATCAATCAAAAATGATGATTTTAACCAACCTTAATAGGTTCCCTAAGACAAGATTATGGCACCCATCATAAATTAAAGCAATGCTCATGTTTCCACTCATACTACCAGCTATAGGACTCCTCCCCATTCATACTTATCTATTAATCCTCTATTCTCACTAAAATATGAGTGTGATTTAGAGTACATAACTAAAATGTTCTTTTTCATCAATGAATTCCCTCAACATAGACGAAAAGATACTACAACCATCTATAATCTCATGATGGGTCCTCATATAGGAGAACCCCATTCACCCTTTCCTAATTTTACTCATGGATTTAGGGGAACCACTTTATTTTCATCTTAGCCATTCCCTTATATTATGTCTCTTTTACACACCATGTCATCATATTATATGTCTTTTTCAACCTCTATGCCAAGTATTTCTACCAACATGGTACATTCCACTTATAATGGGCCTCTTAAAAATAACTATATATTTAACCATGATAATAGTGAATATTTTGATACCATTTCTTCTCATGCCATTATTTGTTCTTGTTCTACCAATTCTATTCATGCCACTAGTGTAGCACATGCTACTACTTAACCTCACACTCATATTACAAATCAAACTATTAATACTAACACTAATGCATTACCTATTGTGTCCACTAGATAAACTACTATTCAAAATAACAAACTCTTATTAAAAACACTTAATCAAATGCATAAATTTCAACCCAATAATGTAAAGTAGATGATGTAGATGTAAAATAATCTCATTCATCTCCAAAACCAATCTCAATAGGTTTCATGGGGAACAAAAAATCTTAATTCGCCCACACCCCCACCCCCCCCCCCCCTCTTAGAGATTCCCATGGTGACATTATACCAAAAACACCACTCATCAATAAAACCATAAAAAATCTACAAAATTAACCTCTAGTTACTCAAATTTCTAACATTGACATAGGAGGTATCACACTTGCCATCACCTATAAAGGATCCACTAATCCAACTTTACATTTAAAAAAATCATAACCTTTGTAAAAATTGGGTTAATCTTAACTCTGTTATGACATTATTTACATCTTTGGAGATATTTCTTCAAGATCCCTCCAACTAAGCCATAATATTGGGACAACCCTAGGTTTTGGGTCACCTATGGTGGGGCTAAACCTTTAGAGAAGGCCAAATTCCTCTCGATGGATCACCTATACTAATGTTTGCACTAATAAAAGGTTTAGAAAGGGGAAAGGCATCCTAATAAGGTTAACCAAGTGATGCACCATATTTACATGAAAAATCACATAAGCATGAAGTAAACATTGAGGGAGCATAAGACAATACTAGCTCACACAATCTCACAAAATTAGCTAGTTGCATAAGTGTTTCATAAACTAGGTTTAAGAAGAAATGAATGAAGGCAAAGAGGAGTTCTAAGACTCACTGAGATCTTACATCAATGACAAAAAAAACATTAACTTAGACCTGAAACTAACTTGAAGACACCTAGAAATGAGCAATAAAGAAGGATAATGGGCATGGAAGTTCTCCTTTACAATGTCATCATGAAAAATCTTTGCTACACATAGTTTAGAGGGAGAGATAGGTAATGAAAGTATTTATTGATTCAAGAGGTCTTTCATACAAATTTTTATAGTGTCTATCCTTATCAAATGAGAGTCTCTACTCCTTGAAATGGAGATAAAATTTCTTATCAAAACTTAGAGTCCTTATAAAAATTAAGAAAGAGTTATAATGTGTCAAAAAATGAAAGATATAGAGAAAGGGGAGGAGAAGGGGAACACACCACCTGAGAGCATTAATTGAGTTTCCATCCATCTTGATTTATTAACCATATTTGATCTAGAAAAGGATTTGAGAAGAAATAAATGTTCCACTACTTCTCTAACCACTAGATCTCTTTAATTTTATCTTTTATGCTACTTCCCACCTGCTCTTTTTATAAGGACAAAGCCCTCACATCCTAAATCTAGATAGAGCCATGCCATGTCTACTTTGAGTGGCTATTTGTCAGAGATATGACTATGTTAAAGGATGAAACACTCCACTATATCTCATTTATATATGCATCTAATCTAAATTAAATATAGGTCTTACCATAGATTAAAAACCAATCTAATTATTAGTTTTCCTATAGTAAATATGTCAAAGAGATTACAGACTGCATAACATCATTCTTAAACTATACTAGGTCTAAATAGACCTATTGTGCCTCTAAAACTTATGGAAGCCAAGGACTTATTGTACATGACATTGAAAACACAAGAAAATTGAGTCTGCATAATCTAGATCTTCCAACAGAGGTTTTGATTGAGATTCAATGGCATCCTTCAAAATATTTGCCTTGATTCAACCCTAGGTTACATTTGATCTCCATTGAAGTCCCTTGGATTTTGAATTTTAATTTTAGCCATTGATCTTAATATACGATTCTATAATTATACCATCTATCATTTCCTCATTCATCTTTGGGATACACTAAATTTTTTGACCTCTTGTGTACCATAGATATGTTTTTATAGGAATGAACATGAATCATAGATCTTCTACCAGTCTAACACTATTGAGACACATGTCACCCACACATTTTCTCTTAGGATCTGTTACCTTTTAACCCATTGATTTCTATTAGATTTGATTTATATGATTACATGCATACCATCAATCTACATGGACCCACTTATTCTATCATTTACTATGCACTATTAGATCTTCATTTAGGTAATTGAGTTCTTGACACTTATCATCGATGAATTTATTCTAACTTTTTGACTTGATGCTCACCATTAATCTTTAATGCATGATCAAACATGTGCCATTAAATCTTTAGGACCCATTGAAATTGTTGATTTCCCACTCATCATTGGATCTTAACTCAAGATTTCATAATTTGGACGCTTGTCAGCTTCATGTTTAACCTTAGAAAATTTGAATTTAAATGGATATTTATCATAGCTTTAACTTGACATCCCCATGCATGTTTTACTCTATAAGTCTAACTTTGAAGCTTTATATCTTGAGATAGAAAAGACACCAAGATATTAAATTTTTAGAGCATGATTAAGGCATGAAAAAAATTATGTTAGTGTAATATTTTGGCCTAAGAGGCTCCCCAAGTGCATTTACTAAATTTTCAATAAGATTAACTTGCTTATTTTTGAATGACATGTTGATGATGGTCTGGCTCTTCTAGGCTTGTAAAAGAAACTATTGCCTCTTTAGAAGGCTAAAATGAATTTATAAGACCTTGTGAAACTTGATTCATGAACTTGAATGCTTAAAAGATCATGAGAACCTTCTAGTCTTCTTCCCTTGCAACTCTAGACCTATTTCAAGACTTGCTTCTCAAAATCAATAAAACACACTTTAATCTTTGCTTAAATTTTTTTAGAAGCTTTGTAAGTAATATGAGATCTTCTTTTACTTTTTGTCCAATCATTCCATCTATAACTCTATTCATCTATTTAAACCATTTCTAGGCAAAATATCCTTATGTGGGCCAAATTTGGCCAACATTTCTAGCAATATCCTAGGGTTACATTCCTATTGTGTAAGAAATAGTAGATTTGAATTGATCCATTGGGTACATAGAGTCTTTTGAATTATTCCCAAATAAAATTGTCATGAGATTGATAGAAGATAACCCTTTCTAAGACCTCCTCTTGAATCAAAAAGGGATAAAAGAAAAATAAATAACTATGGCATAGGCACTTATTGAAAAGGAAACACACAACTAAAGGGAAATGTGCACAAAACACTTAGAATAAAGCATATAAACTACTCTAATATGTTATAATATCATATAATAGCTAAAAAAATTTCATAACAAGGCTTTAAATGAATTCCATTTATTGGGATGGGTAATACCTCTCCATCTAGTTGGGAAAGATGAAAAGCATTATGTTTACATCCATAGATAAAATAAGGACCAATCAAAAAGCTATCAAACTTGGTATGGTTTCCTAGCTTGGCATTATTTGAGTTCCATTTTAGGACTAGGTCCCCTGCCTTGAAGTTCTTTACTATGGCTCTCTTGTCAAAGGATTTTTTGACTTGAGCTTGATGTGACTCTAATGTCTTCATTACAAGGTCCCTAGTTTCTTCAAGCTATATGAGCTCTATCATCCTCACATTAATAGGCTCACTCTCCATTAAGTGAAACTAATGGGCTAACTCTAATGCAGGCAATTCAATAGAAATGTGCAAGTTGGCTTCCCTTCCATATACAAGGACATATGAAGAATTTCAAATGGTAGCTTTGGGAATCACTCTGTCAGCCCATAAGGTTGTCCTTATATTTTTATGCCACACTATATTATTCTCTTTCGTATTCCTCTTGATAATCCTTATCAAGTTCTTATTTGTGAAATATGCTAGTCCATTGTCCTGGGGTAGTAATTGGAGGATGTATTAAGGTAGATGCCCATTTTAAGTGCCCATTTACTTATCTTCATACCAAAAAATTCCAAGTAATTATCTAAAATTATAGTAGCTGGGACACCAAACCTTGTTACTATGCTATCATATAAGTTTAATACTATTGTTTCATTAGCTTCTTTCAAGGAAATCAATTCCACCCACTTGGTGAAGTAGTCAGTTGTAGTGAGCACCAATTTATGACCTACACTTGAAGGTAGATTTATCATCCCTATGAAGTCCAACCCCCATTTTAAGAAAGGTTTCTCCACATAAATTGGGTTAAGTGGAAGATTTTCTAATGTTTTTTTTTCTTGTAAATAGAGCAAACTTCTAACATTTCTTGACCCATGCATAAGCATCTTTGAAAAGGTTGGGCCAGTAATAACTAGCTCTCATTACCTTTAATACTATTGTTCTTGGAATAAAATGGCCTCCTATAGGTCCATCATGAAAATAATATAAGATATTTATCACTTGATTGTCATCAATGCACCTAAGAAGTGCCCCATTGATGTCCCTTATAAATAAAACACCATCAACTAATGCATAAGGTATGGACTAGAGCTTGAAATACCTTATTTTTTCTCTATCTAAACATTGAGGGAATTCTCCTATCATCAATAAATGTGTCACATCTTGGATCCAACTAATATGAAGTGGAGGTGCATTTGTTTGTGATTTGTGTCACCAAAATAACTTCTTTGTATTCTTGAAGGTCTTTGACCATATGCTCACACAAGCCTTTACCTCTTATCAGTTTGGTGACTTTGATTTCCACATCATACTCCATGACCTTGGTAATCTAGGCTATTATTTTCTCATTCAAATCCTTGTTAAGGAGAAAATCTCTCACTCCAAGATGAGACACCATAAGATGAACCTTACTATTGGAGAGCATTTGTCTAAACTTTTTGAGGCTCCTTAAATCTACAAGAACCTAATTTTCTATAAAATTTTACCTCACCTCATATCCTTCTATCCCTTGACTAAAAAAGGCAATTAGATGCTAAATTACTTCACCATTCTTCTACATTAGCATAGCTAATATGTTGTCAATATTGGCAAAGGTGTACAATATGAAATATTTTAAGAAATCAGGCTTCATGAGTGAGGGTGCTTAGGTAATGGCTTTCTTGATGGACTCAAATGATTCTCTACCTTCATTTGACCAAGCAAATAGTTGGCTATTATTTAGCATGATAGTAATGGGTTTGACCAAATTTACAAAACTAGGTATAAAACTTCTCACAAAGTTTATCTTCGCAAAGAAGCTCTAGATTCCTTTCTTGTGCCTGGGTAAAAATAGTGTTAAGATATCACTTATTATATTAAGATCAATGGATATTCCTTATTTTGAAATAATATGACCCAAAATTTTACCTTCATGAACAAAAAACACACATTTCTTGGGATTTAAACAAATCCCATACTCTATACATCTTTGGAAGATCAGCCTTTGATGGTACATGTGCTCAATAGCATTCTTGGATAAAACTATGATGTCATCCAAGTAAACTATCAAAATCTGATTTAGAAACCCTTGGAAATCCATGTACATGGCTATTTAGAAAGTGGCCCCAGTATTTGACAATCCAAAAGACATATTTTGGTAAGCATAGATGCCTCACCTTATAGTGAAGGCAGTCTTATATTGATCTTCCTCTCTTACCAACACTTGGTTGTAGCCTGAATACCCATCCAAAATGGAAAAATGTTCTAAAACAATATGTGTCTAAAGGAATTAATCCATGGATTTTAAGGGGTAATGATCTTTCAAAGAGACCTTATTCAGATCCCTGAAGTTAACACACAATATAATTTTCCCACTCTTCTTCCTCATAGGTACCAAATTGGCTACCCATGAGGAGTGCTTATTGGGAAAGATGATCTTAGATTCAATTAATTTGGTTAATTCTTTCATCATAACCTCTATAATTTTGGGGTTTATAAGCCTTTTCTTCTACCTGATAGGCTTGGCATTAGCCTCTAGTTCTATAGTGTGTTGGGCTAGCTTGGGATCAAATCCTCTCAAGTCACTATATTCCTAAGCAAATATATCTAAATATTCCTTACAAATTTCTATGAAATAATGCCTTTCATCTCTATTTCTTACCTTTCCAATCTTGAGGAGCTTGTCCTTGAAGATAAAGACTCTTTCATAGTTCTCTTCATTGGTTGACATCACTACCTTGTCTTTTCTCATATGATCTCCTTCATGGAAGAGACCTTAAAGGGTGACCAACCCTTAAGAAATATTTTTGGATCTCAACTAAACAATTTGATCCTCATAACAATGTTAAAATTTTTCCTAGTTTATGGATAAAAAATCTACTTCTTAATGTGAGAAACATGTAATTTTCTTATCATTCTCAAAGACCTAACAATGAGCTTCATTTTCTGACATTGATGGTCTCACCACCACTTTGATATGTGGCTACACCTTGGTCTTTTTAAAATCATTTAGGATATCAAATTGAGCTCCTATAGATGATAATCTATTAACATGCTAATTCTAGTTCCTTAGCACTACTGAGATGTTGAAAGCCTCAAAATCCTAAATTAAGTCCCACACTCTATATTTGTAAGCCTTCATCAAAGGATTCTTGTTGATATTCTAACATCTAACATGGTGTAATATTAGCTCACTATCCCAATAAAATTATAATAGATTGATTCCTATCTTATTAGCCAATTAAAGGACATGAATAAGACCCTCATATTCTATTGCATTATAAGAGCAACTTAATTAAAACCTATAAGAATAGAAATAATTGTTAGTTGAAGGGGATACTAGAATTGCAGCTATACCCACTCCATGTTTGTTCCATGAACCATCAAATAAAAAATTCCTTAAGCCATTAGAGTCTTCTTCATGTCTAATGGGGGATAAAATGGACTGATTATCTTCATATAGGTAGTAGACACTCAAGTATATTTGTTCAACATATTCAAAGGGATCAACTAGATGATTTTCATTCCATAATTCATACAAGAACATGTCTAGTATCTCCTTGGGGTGAGTGTTTGATTCTTGGCCAATTATGAATTCATCCTCATCAAGGATGGTGAAATTGAGGTTTATGTTGTCCAAACCATAAGGATCTATATATAATTTTTCAATGGGCTCAACCTTAATAGATACCTTGGTTCCATATCTTATTATAAATGCCATGTATGACCAATTTACTACAAGATAATCTCCAATCTTTACAATGAATTCTATGAATAGGCATAGGGAAAAATAAGGAGGTACATCTAGGATCAACACATCTTGATCTACTGAGGCATTAGGACAAGAATACAAGGTCAAGTTGAGATCTATGATTATGCCAAATGTCTTGGTAGAAAAACCATCATGTTGTAGAACTCCTTTAGATTAGGGCTCATACTTTAGACCAAGCTAATCAAATATGGACTTTGGCATTATTGAGGTGTTAGCCCCACTTCTTATAAAGAAATTATGCACTAAATAGTCACCAATGATTACTAAAATTTATCAGGGAAGAGGTTTGACCACCTTACCTAATTGCCTTTCATTTGGTCCTTTGGTTACATTGCTGAGAACACATTTTATTTGCTTGGTTCCTTCTCAGAAACCTTGATCTTTGATAATCCTTCCTTAAGGATGTCTACTTGACTAGGTATGGAGAGCATGTCCCACATTTGAATGCTCACATTGGAATTTTTCATATGTTCCACAATGTTGATGGGTATACCACCAACCTTTGGTTATGCTTTGGGAGCCACAATTGTACTATGGGTTTGTGAGTTTTGGGGAACAAAGACATTCACCTAATTTTGATTCCTTGGAGCTATTGGAGCCTTTGGAAAAATAGTAGGTTCATTTGTATTTGATATTGAAGGAGTAATGGTAGGAATCTCTTTGACTACTTTATAATTACCATCCATATTCCTTCTTTTGAACCTTGTATTTGTTGCCACTAAAATGTATGCTTGGTTATAACTAGCCTATTGATTGAGTGCATAACACTCTTATTGATCATAATTCACCATTGTAGCACCCAATTATATTCGTTCTTGATTAGGGGTTTGACCTTGTTGAGACCCTTCTAGTTTTGTCATCATGGGTACCTCTATGTTCTGAGCCATAAGAGATTAATTATACCCATAATTAGCATCCTACTGCCTTTGATCATTGAAATCTTGATTAAAATAAGTGGTTGGAATAATGGATTGCCCATAACACTGATTACAAGGAATGGTACCCTTAGCTTCTTTAGAAACATTATTTTGGATGGGGACCAAAGTGTTGTAAGTGCTTGTAATATTTGGATTATAATTTTTTTCTTAACATAGTTAGGTTGTGCTTGTCCCTAGCCTTGACCTTGGCCTTAGCCTTGGAAATTTCCTTTATAAGGTGGCCTATTTTCTTTATAATATTTTTCCTAAGGTTGATATGAGGCTTGGTAAGGCCTATTGAAAGTTTTCTGCCCATTAACATTCACTATTTCATTTTCTAAAGATTGGACCATGCTTGTAAGCTCCTGAAAGTTTTTTTGTTCTTGGGAATCACTAGATTTACTAGTGTAAGCCTGTTATCACTTAGGTAAGGGTATATAAGTAATTATAGACATAGGAGGAATTAAAACAAGGGGAGGAATAAAAATAAGGGGTGGTTTGATCTCAGAGAACAAAGGCATTAGTGGTCTAGGTGTAAGCTTGCTAGCCTACACCAGATAATTTTTTACTCTGATTGCTACCTCATATGCATTTGGCAATTTGTTTCCTCCCATGGACTAGATTATTATTGCAATGTCACTATTTAGTGACTTTAAATAGTAAAGAAAGGAAAACTTAGGGGTAGGCCTAATAGAAAGCATGATTCTATCCCAATTTTTTTGGGACCTTGTATTGAAGTCTTACATGACTTCATGAAGGGATCTTTGAATTGTGGTCAACTATTCTACAAGTGAAAAATGGTCAATTTTATATCTCTTAGACAATGCATCTCATAATTTATCCCATGATGTAATAGAATTATCAGTAAGGATTTTATACCAATCTAGGGATTTACCTTTGAAAGAGATGGATAATAAATTAATTGATACATTTTTCTCATTGATATCATGAATGTTATAGAAGTTGGATATATCCATGAGGTGTTTAGAAGGTGTTTTAGCTTGGTATCTAGTGAAATAAAGGACACTTTTAAGAGATGCTACTAGATTAAGATCATATTGAGGGAGGTTCAAAGGAATTTTGAAATTGAAAGCCATAAAGGGGAAAAATATAGGGGATTTCATGAAAATTAAAGGGTTTAACAAAGATCTTCTTATAGGGGTAGGCCTTAGAATTGACTTAGGAACAAATTTGCCTTTATATGGGTATGTACTATCAAACCTTAACCTTTTGACTAAATTTAAAGGAAAATCAACAAATTCAAAGGTAATACATCTAGAAGCTGAACTTGTTGTCACATTGGGCTTGAGATGTAGTCATTATTATACTACCAAGATGTTGTTGCTTAGAAGCTATAAATACTATAAATTCATCAAATAAACATCAAACATTGATTAATCTTATTTGAAATATGTCCCACTGAATGTGATAAAAACTATTATAACATCAATTTGTACCCTTAGAGAGGGTTCTTCAGACTTTATATAATTAAGAAACACTATGGGAACCACCATAGGTTATGGGTCACCTATGGTGGGGTTGGACCTCTAGAGAATGTTGGCTTCCTCTTGATGGATCACCTATACTAATGTTTGCATTAATAAAAAGGTTATAAAGGGGAAAGGGATCCTAAGAAGGTTAACTAGGTGATGCACCAAATTTAAATTAGAATTCACATAATCATGAAGTAAACACTAAGGGAGCATAAGATAATACTAGCTCACATAATCTCATAAAACTAGCTAGTTGCATAAATGTATCATAAACTAGGTTTAGGAAGTAGTGAATGAAGGCAAAGAGAAGTTCTAAGATTCATTGAGATATTTCATCAATTATATAAAGAATACTAACTTAGACCTATATTTAAATTAAAGACACCTAAAAATGAGCAATGAAGAAGGGAAATGGGCATGGAAGATTATCCTTCATAATGCCATCATGCACAAGCTTTGCTACACATAAATTAGAATGAGAGATAGGTAAAAAAAGTCTTTATTAATTCAAGAGGTCTTTCATACAAATTTTTATAGGGTCTATCCTTATCAAATGAGAGTCTATTCTCCTCAAAATTGAGAGAGAATTTATTATCAAAAGTGAGATTCCTTTTAAAAACTAAGAGAGAGTTACAATGTGTCATAAAATGAAAGATATAGAGAAATGGGAGGAGAGGAGGATCATGCCATCCAAGATCATTAATTGAGCTACCATCTTTCTTGATTTCTAAACCATCTTTTATCCAAAAAAGGATTTGAGAAGAAATAAATGCTCTACTACTTGTCTAACCACCAGATCTATTTGTTCTAATCTTATATACTTCTTCCCACTTACTCTTGTTGTAAGGACAAAGCCCTCATATCCTAAATCTAGATAGATCTATGTCATGTCTACTTTGAGAAACTATTTGTCAGAGCTATGATTGTGTTGAAGGATGAGACACTCTACCATATCTCATTTATGTCTACAACTACTCTAACTTAAATATAGGTCTTTACTATAGATTAAAAACCAATCTAATTCTTGGTTTTCCTATAGTTAATATGTTGAAGAGCTTACAGACTGCATATCATCATTTTTGAACTATACTAGGTCCAAATAGACCTATTATGCCTCTAAAACTTCTGGAATACAAGGACTTATTGTACATGATGTTAAAACCACAATAATAATGAGTCTACATTCTCTATATCCTCTAATAGAGGTCTCAACTAAACTTCAATAACATCCTTCAAAATATTTATCCTAGGTCAACCCTAGGTCACATTTACTCTCCATTAAAGTACCTTAGATTTTGACTTTTAATTTTAGCCATTGATCTTAATCTATGCTCCCAAAATTGTGTCATCTATCAGTTCCTCATTCATTGTGGAATACACTAAATTTTGTAAATTCCTACACACCATCAATCTCCCTTTGTACAAATGAATGTGATCAATATATCTTCTACCAGTCTAACGTAATTGAGACACTTATCACCTGCACATTTGCTCTTAGGATCCATTAATATTTTGACCCATTACTCATCATTAAATTTGATTTATATGATTATATACACACATTAATTTGTTTGGACCCAATAATTATATTAGTCACCACATACCATTATATCTTTGTTTAGGTACCCAATATCTTGACACTTGTCATTAACATGTTAATGCTAACTTTTTGACTTGATACTCATCATTGATCTTTGATACATGATCAAATGGATGTTGTTAGATATTTAAGACCCACCGACATCACTGATTGCCTACTTTCCATTGAATATTCGCTTGAGCTTCCATGCTTTCGATACTTTTTAGTTTCACATTCAACCTTATAATATTTGAATTTACATGTCTATTTGACACAACTTTAACTTAATGTCCCTGCATAGTTTCACTCTACAAATCTAAATTTGAAGATTTATATCTTGAGATAGAAAAGACATCAAGATATGAAATTTTTAGATCATGATCAAGACATTAAAAAAATCATGTCCATGAAATATTTTGGCCTAAGAGGCTCCCCAAGTGCATTTATTAATTATGTAATCAGATTGACCTACTTATTTTTGCATGATGTATTAATGTTAATCTGGCTCTTCTAGGCTTATGTAATTTTTTTTTGTATCTTTAGAAGGATCTAACCAACTTATAAGACTTTATGCAACTTGATTCATGACCTTTAATGCTTGAAACACTATGATAACCTACTAGTCTTCTTCCCTTGTAACTCCAGACCTGTTTCAAGACTTACTTCTCAAAGATCAATAAAACACACTTTAATATTTTCTTAAAGTGTTTCAAAATATTTTTCATTAATATGATATATTATTATTTGGATTTTTGTCCACTCATTCCATCCATAACTCTTCTAATCTATTTAAACCATTTCTAGGCAAAAGATTCTTATGTGGGCCAAATATGGCCAACAAACACCTTCACTGATACTAAACTATTAGCTAAAACACTTTTAGGAGATGATTTAGATGTTAGGTTGTGGAGCTAAAAGCTTCATTGATGCAAACATGGAGGAGGTTGCTGAGGTGCAAAGAAATCGACATTGGTCAGGCCAACTGATGTTGGTCATATTTAGAGCACAGGGCTGTCGACATCAGTCATTGATCAACTGATATTGGTCATCTCCATGCAGACAGGGACTGACATCGATCTCCTGTGTGGTTCTAAACTATGAGTTTCACAGATAGTTTGTTAACAAACTAGTTGTTTGCATGTTAAAGGCTAATTTTAGTCTTGAGCTATGGATCTAATTATTATAATTGGATGTCTAATTATTGTTTGCATGAGATCTATTTAAGAGACTCATGGGCTGTATTGTAAGGTGTGTTAGTTGAGTAAGAGCAAGGTTAGCTCCTTTAGAGTGAAGAGAGCAAGGTGTGTTCCTCTTAGTTCCATAGGGGTGCTGAGTGTGTATGATCTAGTAGAAGATCCACTGGGGTACTGGTTTGGAGAATCATAAGGACTTGGTGAGGCAAGGACAAGGGTTCTTCAGGGTTTAGAGAGATCTACATGGTAAGTAAAATCATTGATTTACAGGTGTGTGTGTGTGCGAGATCTAGGTTTGCAGGTGTGTAGAACCAAGTTGATTTGTAGGTGTGCAAGATCAGGGAGGTCAGCAACACAACAGGTAGCAAGATCAGGTGAGATCTACTTGGAGTACATTATGTACTTGGAGTATGGTGTGTACTCAGTCATGGAGTATGTGGAGTACTTGTGTACTGGTAGTAGTGATACTGACTGGTGGTACTGGCAGTAGTGATACTGACTGGTTGGAGGTGAACACTAACTCTGTGTTTGAGTTGTGTTAGGACTATAATAGAGAGAGTGAGCTCTTGAAGATATTTACTATTTATGCCCTAGAGGAGTGGGAGCCCTAGAGGTGTGTAAGGAAGAAGACTGTGGCATCTTCTACGTTGTATTTCCTTCTAGAAGAATATTAATACAATTGGGTATTGTCTCTCATATTCTGTGTTATTTCTAAATTCTAGTTACTTGTTACTTTTGGTTAAATTCCGCATATTTAGTTGCTTGTACATGGTAATCAATTATGCTTCTAGGTCCTAACAGTTGGTATCAAAGCTTTTGGTTGGGTTACTAACAGGTTGTATCAGATCTAGTTAGTGTTTGTTGATTACAGGTCACTCATAGGGGTTTTTATTTGAGTGGGAGTATAACAATGGCAGAATAAAGTAAGCTATGAATGGAGAAGTTTAATGGCAAGAACTATCAATTATGGAGGATGCAGATAGAAGATTATCTGTATCAGAAAGATTTGTACTTACCATTGGGTGGGGTTGCATGTAAGCCCATGGATATGAAGGATGAAGAATGGGAGGTTCTTAATCAGAAGGCTCTGGGATCTATAAGGTTGAGCCTTGCATCGTCTATGATTTCCAACTTATCACAGGCTAAGACAATGGTAGAGTTGATGGAATCTTTGGAAAAATTATATGAAAAACCCTCAGCTTTGAATAAGGTATTTCTTATGAAGCAATTATTTAATTTGCAAATGTTGGAAGGTGGATCTGTTCATAGTCATCTTAGTGATTTCCATGGTTTGATAAACCAGTTAAATTTAGTCAATATTGTTTTTGATGATGACATTAAGGCTCTCTTAATCTTATGATCATTACTTGAAAGTTGGGAGAGTTTGGTAATGGTAGTTAGTAATACTACGTCTGCTTCAAAAATCTTAAAAGTGGATGATGTTGTGAGTGTAATCTTGAATGAAGAAATTCACAAGAAAAGCACAAGTGAATTATCAAGGAATGCTTTGAGTGTTGAAAGCAAGGGAAGGCAAAGAGAGAAGATCGAGCATGGGAGATCAAGGTCAAAGATAGGTAGGAGATCCAAATCTAGGTATGGCATAATAATCTGCTAGAATTGTGGAAAGGCAGGGCACAGAAAGAAAGATTGTTGGTTGGTTGAAGATTAGCAAGAAGGAAATGAAGAAGTAGATGTTGCAAATGTTGTTACACAGGATGCTCTGGTATGTTCCTTGGATAAAGTAGAATCTTGGGTTTTAGATTCTAGTGCCTCTTTCCATGCATCCCCAAATAGGGAATTTTTTCATGAATATGTCCAGGGAGACTTTGGAGAAATTTATTTAGGGGATGGTAAGCCTTGTCAAATGGTTGGCAAAGGGAAAGTGAAGCTGAAATTGTGGATGGCCAACACATGGGTGTTGATGGAGGTCATGCATGTCCCAGTCTTGAAGTAGAATTTGATTTCTATTAGAAATTTGGGTGATGAAAGATGCACAATAACTCTCACAATGGATTCTTGAAATGTTACCAAGGATGCACTTGAATTAGCATGTGGTAAGAAAGTAGGTACTCTTTATCTACTTGCTTATATTAATGATTCTTATTTTGTTGTGAAGACGTGGCTTTGTAGGCTTGGTCACATGAGTAAGAAGGAGATGCATGTTCTTAAGAGGAAGTCAGATGTGTTTGACAAACTTAAGAACTAGAAAACCTTGGTGTTTATGGAGGAGATGATGGATAGAGATCAGTGAATGGGACTAGATATATTTAAGCAGGGTAGTTTGGATAAGGTTTTGATCTATAGAGAGATCACAGGTAAAAATTCATCACTCACAAGAGAACACAGGTATCAACATTAGTCAAAAAGAATTAGTGTTGAACAAACAAGTGCTGATGTTGATCATGTGTAGACCAGAGCCGGTGGTGTCAGGCAGGGTAAGACCGACGTTGATCAGGGAACCAATGTCAGTGATAGGTAGACACTGACATCAATCAGGAAACTAGTGTTGGCACTTAGGATAGTTGCATGGAACTGACATCAGTCAGATGTAGACTGTGTGGTGACCAAGGTCGGTCACTAGAATGGATTTTGGGCAAACATCAAGCTGTCAAGGAGCTTCAAACACCCATATGGAGGATTGAAAGTGTAAGTAAACCTCAAATTCATTATTCCTCTTCTTTATACTCATTGCTCACTATAGATTTAGGAAGGATATAGGAAATAGTGGGAGCATAACATGAATGAGGAATTTGATTCCTAGGATGTAGAACCAAATGGGATATTTGGTAGGGTTGCCAGCCGGTATGAAAGCACTGAAAGACGAATGGATTCCTTGGTTAAAGAATAGAGAGAATGGAAATGTGATATAGAAGGCCAGGTTATATGGTCTTGAGGAAGCTCCAGGATAATGGTATAAGTTTGACACGTGGATGACAAAGCATGGCTTTAGTAAATGTCATTGTAACCATTATGGTTGCTTTACTAGGTGGGTGATGATTGCAACATCATCTTGTTACTGTATGTTGTGTGTTTGCTTGATGCAGGGTTACACATACAAGGTTTTTATAAGCTAAAGGTAAAGTTAGTTCAGAGGTGTGTCATGAAGAATTTAAAGGAGTGAAATTCTTTGGCATGAGTAATCCTAGAGATAGGGAAGATCACAAGTTGATGTTGTCACTAGATGATTGTGTGAAGGTAGTGCAGGATGCAGAATGGAAAGCACACCTATGGATGGACAATTCATAGAATAGGGTCCCCAATCACATGATGAGGTTGAGTACATGTGTACTCCCTGATATTGCCCCAATAGTGGGAGTTATCAGCAAGTTTGTAGTCAATTTGAGAAGGAAGCACTAGAAAATAGTTTAGTGGGTTCTCAGGTATCTGAGAGGGACTAGCAGCAGGTATACATGCTATGCAGGGTTAGGCACTTCGGATGTGGCAGGTTACTTGGATGATAGGATTTGCATCACAAGATGTGTGGTGGTTGGTATTCAAGATTGAGCTTGAAGAGGGATACAAGCTAGGAAACAAATTAGATGGTGTACAGGTATAGGTACAGTTGTAGTTGTTTATCTCCAAGTGGGAGATTTTTAGGTTATGGAGCTAAAAGCTTCACTGATGCAAACATGGAGGAGGTTGCTGAGGTGTAGAGAAATTGACATCGATCAGGCCAACCAATGTCGGTCGTATTCAGAGCACAAGGCTGCCGACATTGGTCATTGATTGGTTGACATCAGTCATCTCCAAGCAGACAGGGACCGATGTTGGTCACCTGTGCAGTTCCAAACTGTGAGTTTTGCAGACAGTTTGTTAACAAACTGGTTGTTTGTATGTTAAAGGCTAATTTTAGTCTTGAGCTACGGATCTAATTATTGTAATTGGATGTCTAATTATTGTTTGCATGATATATATTTAAGAGACTCATGGGCTATATTGTAAGGTGTGTTAGTTGACTAAGAGCAAGGTTAGCTCTTTTAGAGTGAAGAGAGCAAGGTGTGTTCCTCCTAGTTCCACAGGGGTACTGATTGTGTATGATCTGGTAGAAGATCCACCAGGGTACTAGTTTGGAGAATCATAAGGACTTGGTGAGGCAAGGACAAGGGTTCTTTAGGGTGTAGAGAGATCTACATGGTAATTAAGATCATTGATTTTCAAGTGTGTGTGTGTGTGTGAGATCTAGGTTTGCAGGTGTGCAGAACCAGGTTGATTTGCAGGTGTACAAGATCAGGGAGGTCAGCAACACAATAGGTAGCAAGATCAGGTGAGATCTACTTGTAGTATGTTATGTACTTGGAGTATGATGTGTACTTAGTCATGGAGTACATGGAGTGCTTGTGTACTGGTATTAGTGATACTAACTGGTGGTACTGGCAGTACTGATATTGACTAGTTAGAAGTGAACACCAACTCTGTGTCTGAGTTGTGTGTTGGGACTGTAATAGAGAGAGTGAGCTCTTGAAGAGATTTACTATTTATGCCCTAGAGGAGTGGGAGCCCTAGAGGTGTGTAAGGAAGAATACTGTGGCATCTTCTTTGTTGTATTTCCTTTTGGAAGAGTATTAATACAATTGGGTATTGTCTCTCATATTCTGTGTTATTTCTAAATTCTAGTTACTTGTTACTTCTGGTTAAATTTTGCATATTTAGTTGCTTGTACATGGTAATCAATTGTGCTTCCAGGTCTCAACATTAGATTGGTATGATAAATTAAAAACCCACTCTATCACTAGCCTCAAATACTTGGACAACTCACTAGTCCAAGAATTTTAAACTAGTGATTTTCTTAAGAACAACTTAAACCACTTTATAAATTACAAACAACTCCAAATTGAAATGACACAAGCCTCATCAAAAAAAGGAAAAATTATCTAAAAAATGTGAGAATTATATGGAAGACAAAAACCTCTTTCACCTATTTACTAATGTTTTATACCCAAAAATAAAATATTAGGTTAGGACTCTCTCTCCAGAAACCTTGGAAGAAGCCTTTGACTAGGTCAAATTATAAGACTTCCTCATACATATACACTCTTACTCCCACATTTTATCAACCCAACCAAACTAATGTTCATAAAAAATTATATTTAAAATAAATTCAAAAACATTCTCCAAGACCTATAC